>JASVEL010009937.1:0-48156 GCA_032618575.1 Nicotiana noctiflora
AAAAGTAAAAAAAATCTGTCAATGGACCCAAAAATCTTTCAATAAAACATCACATCTCCTCTTCCCATAAATATCCCCATAGACAGTATTATATCCTCCTTACATCCACAACACGAGAGAAAGAAAAAGCCTATCTTCAATTTCTTTTGCTTCAAAACCTTATCTTCAATGGCTTCTTCAGCTTCTTCCCTCCATTTCCTTTCCCTTACATCTCAAACACTTCCTCTACCAAAACCCAATTCTCAAACAACTTCCCTTTCCTTCTTTTCCCTTCCTCCTTCTTCTCTCAATCTTTCTTTATCTTCTTCTTCATCTTGTTTTTCTTCTCGTTTTGTTCGTAAGGTTACCCTTTCTGATTTTGACCAAATTGAGGATGTTGAAGATGGTGATGATGGTGTAGAAGAAGAACGTAATTTCTCTCCTGACCTTAAAATCTTTGTTGGTAACTTGCCTTTCAGTGCTGATAGTGCTGCTCTTGCTGAGCTTTTTGAACGTGCTGGTAATGTTGAGATGGTTGAGGTAATTTATTGTTACACTTTCTTGCTTGTATTTTTGTGGGTTTTCTTCACTTTAGTTAATTTGAAGTTTTGTTTGGTAACTAGACTTGTGCAAACCTAAAACTGATAAATGAAAGTGTCTCTCTCAGTCAGTTTAATCTTTTAGATGAGGCGGTTCGCACAATCCAAACGTGTTATAAGAGCAGACATGTACATGTGGGGAGGTGATTTATATCTAAGAATAATAAATTAAAGGGGTTATCTTTGAAGTTTAGGCGTTTAGGTGAGACGCACAATTCAGCATGTTTTAAGAGCATACTTGCACATAAGGGGACGTGTTGTATATGTAAGAGTGTCCTCTCCTACTCGCCTAAGCTTTTAGATGGGGGCGGTTTTCACAATTCAATAAGTTCTTGACTAGAGAAAATGTACTTAAGGTGTTGTAGAAGGAAGTCGTTTTGGATTTCTTGATGTTTGAATGTATGGTGATTATGTGAGGCTAATGGACTTGTTATGTTGACATTTTGTTTGTCAATGTTTGAGTAACCGAACATGTTGAATGTTGAAGGTTCTTATTGGATGATCTTTTAGCATGACTAGGAAAAATAGCTTTAAGACGTTGTCGTAGGAGTTGTTTTTTCGACGTTGATTGGTGTTTGGGGTAGACTGAGGATGTGACAGTTTGAATGGAAGGTTTATGTGTACTTACTGGAGCTGTTAACTTTTGCAGGTTATCTATGACAAGCTTACAGGAAGAAGCAGAGGTTTTGGTTTTGTGACAATGTCCTCAAAAGAGGAAGTTGAAGCTGCTTGTCAACAATTTAATGGATATGTAAAGTCTTTTGCTTTATTGTGTTTCTCAGTTAATTATGCTCTATTGTGCATGTCCAAATATTTAGTCTCGAGTGTCTGTGGCCTTGCATATCTTATGTATTTTTTGAAACCGAGCTGTTTATGTTCAGTTTACAGTTTCTTAAATGATTTAACTGGAAACCAGTATTCCTTTTTGATAGTAACATTTTGGCAAGGTTTCACACTGCAGAGTTCCTATAATAATATGCTTGATGAAATGAAGTTTAAATCTCACTGTTAGTGATCCTTTCTTTATCAAAGTTCTTTGGTTTTCTACACCAAGCAAATGTTTTGAATCTTTTGGCAGGAACTCGACGGGAGGGCATTGAGAGTGAATTCTGGGCCACCACCAGAGAAGAGGGAGAATTCTTCTTTCCGTGGAGGCAGCAGGGGTGGGGGAAGTTTTGATAGCTCCAACAGAGTCTATGTAGGAAACCTCGCATGGGGTGTTGACCAAGATGCACTCGAGACGTTATTCAGTGAGCAAGGTAAGGTTGTTGATGCCAAAGTAGTCTATGATAGGGATAGCGGTAGATCGAGGGGCTTCGGATTTGTAACATACAGTTCTGCGGAGGAGGTCAACAATGCAATTGAAAGCTTGGACGGAGTTGTAAGTATTTTCTTACTCAGCTACATGCATCCATTTTTATGTTCTGTTTGTACATGTGTCTCCACATATTTGCATTTTGCCGTTCAGGTTGATCTTGTAGCCTGGTTTAGGTTTCACATGTACTTGTATCTCATAACTAAATTTTTCCACATCGATGGTATCTGTCATTCAACTCTTATGATAAATAGAACGATTAGGTATTTTTCTACTTGTGTTCTGGATCAGTCTTACCTGCCAAATTTGTATTCCAAATAGTGATGTGGATCGCATGGAATGGTGTAGCGTAGTAGTCAATGAGGTGGGTTGAGAATTTGAGGTCTCAGGTTCAAATTCGAGTGGAGACAAAAATACTAGGTGATTTCTACCCATTGTCCAAGCCTTGGTGGAGAGAGTTACCTGGCTGGTGGGAGATAGCAGGTATCCCATAGAATTAGTCGAGGTGTACACAAGTTGGCCCAGACACCATGATTATCAAAAAAATAATCAAACTTGGGGTTTCAGTCTTCCTAGATACTTCCCTTTGACTTGTCTTCAATTAGTAAATATGTGATTTACCATCAAAACTGATTCTCATATACTGGATTCTTGTATTATTGAACGAGTTTCACATTCTTTTTGTAATTTCCTTTCTGATTCCTTCTAATAAAATAAGCTTCGAGCCAATACTGTATTAATTATTTATTGATCTTTGTTTGCCTTAACATGTTGAACTTTGTGGTGTAGGACCTCAATGGAAGGGCCATCCGTGTAAGCCCTGCTGAAGCTCGACCACCCAGGCGTCAATTCTGAAGGTTGTAACCAACATCTTTTTGACCGAGAAAACGCTTGGGGTAAACAACATCTATGTTCAAGTTTTTTTGCAGTTTCTCCTTGCGAATTCACATGTTGGAGATGCATCTATATCTATTTACACATTGTCATGTGATTAGTAATCCAAGTGCAGTTGACCATACATTTAAGTTTCAATAGTTAAACCAAAAAGGTATGTTTCGGCTCACAAGGATGTATAACTACATGACAGGGTCCAGGAGATGACGATAGTTGCAACAATGATGAGTTAGTAAATCTGCAACTTCTACCCCAAACTTGCACGGACGAATTACTCTCTGCTTCTGGACTAACTAGAGTTCTCAAGTAAATTAGCTTTCGTAATGTATGTTCTGAAATTGCCTAGGGAAATTCTTGATCTTGTAATATCCTATCCATCATATGTTGAAGGACACGACAGTGAAAAGTTTGATACTCTTTGAAATGTATGTTAGCGAGAAGCATTCTTGTTGTACAATGAATTTGCAGAAATTGTGTTAATTGTGCCTATGCCTCTACAACAATTAATGGTCTTTAAAATTTTGATGTTTCTTGCACTAAATCTTGGAGGGCAGGGATTTTCTTAACCAGCTGGGACAGGAATCCATAGCACAATTCAGGTTTTGTTTGTCTAGGTAAGGCTGCAGACTGTATTTTAGGTCTCTAGTAATCCATGTTGCTTGAATCTTTCAAAAATGCCGTAGGGTGTTTATCAGATCCCCCAAAAGTTCATTTCTAGATCCAACACCGGTCTGACGACTCTTTTGGAGGGTCCGAGCAACATAGATGGTGGTGGTTACCGTGGCAGGCAGAGGGCTATCATGTACTGTGTGTGAGTTGCTCCTCCTCTCTATTATCTAATCTAGTTGAGTCGGCATGGTTCTTGCTGCTTGCGTGGTCGCAGCTACAGAAACTCACTTAGCTTATAGAGCGCCCATTTTTTTCTAACAAAAAGTTAATGTGAGTTTTGGGCTGAAATTTTTAGTTGTGTGAAAAGTAGTAATCTGCATATAATTAAATGGTAAGCTATGAATCTCAATTCTTTATAAATCAAAAAATTCTTAGGTTGCATGGCTATTTATAACTGTAGTATTCAATTTGGCAAAAGACATTTGGTGAAACTTTCTAATTTCAGGCATGTAAGTTACTATATTCAGGGATATGGTGTTGCTTATCCATATGCAACATGGGATTTTGTAAGGCAAAATACATAAACAACCCCTCCAAGTTGTCCACAACGATCAGTTGAACACCTCAATTGAGACTATTTCCAGCTAAACACTTCAATTGGTTGCATGTTTGATCTTTGCTCTCAATTATTTTCCATCTATGATGTCCTGAGAAAGGGCAGTCCGATACAAAAAGCATTTTGCATTCATGCAGCATCCAGAAAATGACCGTATCCGTAGGGGTGTAATAGTAGATACGCATGAACTCTCATCACCTCGTGCGTGCGTAGCCCTCACAACGAGGAGCACATAACCATTTTACTCACCTATGGGGTAATTCCCCCTCACAAAATTAGAAAGGAGACTCACCTTGCTCCGAAGACTCGCAACCGGCATTCTACATTCTTCCGAAGGCTTGAACCAATGTACAATGCACCAAAACTAGCCAATTAATGATAAACTAATGAGAATATACTCAAATACTTGTTAACAATTCAGATTATACAAGTTCCCAACTCCCTTTTGATAAAATGACCAAAATGCCCTAGGCCCACGTGCCCGGAAATTTTCTAGCTGGAATAACGTTAAAAAAGACAACGGTGTAGGCCAACAAGAAGCCACTGGAAGCGTTAATAATCAATCACATGGAACAGTGGGGTCGTTGGGATTTTCCCATTTTGGGGACGACCTACTCCAACTATTCCCCGATTTTTTTCCCAATTTTTTTTTATATTCTTCTCTCTCTTCTATATTATATTATTATGTTTCATTTCAATATCATTTTTCAATTTCCATTAAATAAATTTTATCTTTTATTTTTATTAATTTGTAATTTTCATAATTAAAATAATTCCATAAATTTTGAATAATATAATTTGTAGACAAAATTCACATTCTACGATATTCTACTATCTAGAGTTATATGATAAATAATTACAAGTGACGGAGACATACGATTTAAATAACAGAAAAAGTGTTCTCTAAAGTCATCTCATCTATATTTGAAGCTATTTATTGTATTATTCTTTACGACCTTTATGACTATATATTAAAATTTTAAATTCCAATCGAACTAAGATTTTAACTAGTGCTTTAAATGTTTAATTTGCAATTATCATTAATATCTAAAGTTGAGAGATTATCTTAAACTCCAAGTCCAATCAAATATTGTCATACAAATAAACCAGGGAGTATAAATTAAGCCAAAGAGAGGAGTCTAAACTGAATAATATTCACTAATTACTGAGCTAATGTTGCAATCTTGTGATAAAGAGTAATTACTTACTTCCGGGATCATATAACTTATTCGTTTTTCTACTCAAAATAAGATAAATTTAGAGAAGTAAGAATAAGAAACACTACTATTACCATATCTCTTCTCTAGTATGTGAAAGCTCGCTGAAGAATTATACTTTATATATAAGGTTAATTTTTTTTTTATGCATAAATAATAGATGATGAATCCCCTTGGCTTGTTGTTGTGTTTACTTTTTAATATTTCGAATTTCCTTGGTAAAAATCCTGGATCCGCCACTGCAATTGAGTCAAACAGAACACTGTTAATTGAGTCCAATAGAGTATTCTACAGTCACAATTAAGTAATCAATTGATACTGCAAACTTATGCTATGTCCAGATAATAGTTTGAAATTAGATGGATCCATTACTTTGTCTTTTTCTGCAAATGTAGATAAATGAAGATCAAACAGAATTAAAGTGAATTCAATTTCCAGTCAAAATTCCTTCAACTGGACTTGCAAATATTCAGCATTTAGTCCTTTCGCATGATTTTTAGCAATGGGGACTAGTTCAAAATCCATAACTGTGGTCACAAGCTGACAAAAAAAAGTTTGTTGTTTTCTACAAAAACAAAACTTACAAACATACAAGGTTGCTGCAATATTCTACCAGAAATACCTTCTGCTGTTCTTTAGTATTATTCAAAGATATATAACTGCCAAGACCCCCACTCATGATCACTACTAAGTGCAGCATTGTCTCGCAACTCTCCTATGGCCTGTTGAGGATGAGAAGAATCTATTTGATATGATTGAAGTTGTGTGCCAGTATCATCTTGGTACCTCTTAATCACTGTTTCCCGTCGTTCTATAATCAATCGTTTTGTACTGTAGTATGTTGTACGTTTTGTGAATACTATGTTTGGATAAGAGTGGAACGTTTGTTTTTGTTTAATACTAAACATTTTATCTGTTTGGTTTAACTGTATTATAATCTGATAAAGTATTACTGAAATGCCTGTAACTTTTGTAATATTGGATTTGTCAATAATTACTCAAGTTAAGCAGTATTCAAGAAAGATGTCATATGTAATAAGTTAAACAATGTCAATGTTATAGGTAAATCAGTTGATTATTGACATTTCTGTTGTTTCATTCTTACACAGATTAAGTCCAAGTTTAAGGTAAGGACATGTTTAGCCAGAGCACCATGCCTTCTACTAAGCAAAAATCTGTCAGGTATGGCTGAGCAGTCCTTAAATTTCTGGCTAAAGTA
The DNA here is from genome assembly GCA_032618575.1 of Nicotiana noctiflora. Taxonomy (NCBI): domain Eukaryota; kingdom Viridiplantae; phylum Streptophyta; class Magnoliopsida; order Solanales; family Solanaceae; genus Nicotiana; species Nicotiana noctiflora. The sequence goes on from JASVEL010009937.1 coordinate 6,449, forward strand.
TTTTATAATATAGTAAGGGCAGCCCGATGCACTAAGCTCCCGTTATGCACGGGGTCCGGGGAAGCGCCGGACCACAAGAGCTGCATTTTTGCAAGAGGTTGTTTCCACGGCTCGAACCAGTGATCTCTTGATCACATGGCAGCAACTTTACCAGTTACGCCAAGACTCCCCTTCACTTTTATAATATAGTAATCTGTTAAACAAAATTGCAGCTCATTTTTGTAGTTATTCTTCTATAAAGGCATGCTGTATTTTGTGCATTAGAGTCTGAGTTATGCACCACAAATAAATGTATTAGATTCTCTATTCTAATTATTAATGAAAGCTTGAATGTGTAATCAGATTTCCAAATGACCATGCCATTGCAAAATCTGGATCATACAAGCCGGAAAAATTCCTCAAAACTATCTCTATGAAGAATGACGAACAAACGTCTAATTCAAAGTCCGAGAGGGCAGAAATAGAGCCAAAAATGAAGGTGTTCCGAAAGAAAAAGCTTTCAAGAGTATTTTCGGAGGACTATGTGGGGGTTCAAATGAAGATATTAGATCCTCGAGGACGTACCATAAACATATGGAACAAGTGTTTCTTAATTGCTTGTCTTACCTCTCTATTTGTTGATCCACTCTTCTTCTATTTACCAAGTGTTAACGACGAAATCTGCATGGATGCAAGTTACCCTATGGAGATAGTCCTTACAATCGTTCGATCAGTAATAGATGCATTTTATTTGGTTCAGATTTTAGTTCAGTTTCGAACAGCTTATGTTGCACCTTCCTCTCGCGTTTTTGGTAGAGGAGAGCTAGTCATTGATTCTTCAAAAATCGCTTCAAGGTATCTTCGGAAAGATTTTTGGCTTGATCTCTTGGCTACTCTTCCTCTTCCTCAGGTATAAACTAGTCCTCAGTCTATTTTAGTCCTTTCTCAGATTTGATAAGATGTTCCGAATCTTTTCGTTGTTAAAAGTTTGAGCAGGAAAAGTCATGATCTGCTGGTATTTCCTCTATTCTGATATTGCTTGCCAAAAATAAACTGATAAATTGCTAGATATCATGTTTTTAGGCTTATATTACATCAAATGCTATTTTCTGCTATCTATGCTTGCTTATCTCATACCAGACTAGTCCTAAAACTGTTTTCAGGTTTTGATTTGGGCTGCAATCCCATCTCTTAGAGGTTCGAATAGGGTCGGTGCAAAACACGCCTTGCGCTTTACTATCATTTCTCAGTTTCTGTTGAGGCTATGCCTGATTTTTCCACTTTCATCTCACATTATCAAGACTACTGGTGTAATGGTGGAAGCTGCATGGGCTGGAGCGGTTTATAACCTTGTGCTCTTCATGCTCGCAAGTCATGTAAGTATACGACTTGTTGTTTTGGAGTAGACCAAATTGTTGTTTCAAATTAACTAAATACCAAGTTCTATTATTCCGTGACAAGTCTCAACCAGGTTAAGGGTAACATCTACGTACACACTATCCTCCCCAGACCTCACCTGTTGGATTGCACTGGGTTGTTTTCGTGTTGTTGAAGCCTTAACAGTTGAGTTGGCCACCATTTTGACTATTTATCTTTTATAGGTTATGGGTTCTTGCTGGTACCTTTTTGCTGTGGAACGACAAGAACAGTGTTGGAAAGAGGTTTGTGATCAACAACAACCGGATTGCCAGTATTGGTATTTTGACTGTCATATGAAGGATTTTACTAGTAGAATCACCTGGTATGAACGGAGCAATATATCTAAATTATGCGGTCCTAGCAGTGACTTCTTCCAATTCGGAATCTTTAATGATTCACTGACTTTTAGAGTTACACAGTCATCATTCTTGAACAAATATGCTTACTGTTTTTGGTGGGGTTTAAGGAACCTAAGGTAACAAACTGCAGCTAAAGCTTTGTTTAATTAACTTTTTCTTTGGTTAAATGCTAACTTTCATTAAATAACTTTTGCAGCTCTCTTGGGCAGAATCTTGTGACTACTACTGACATTAATGAAATTAATTTTGCTGTTGTTCTTGCAATTCTGGGATTATTGCTCTTTGCTTTACTTATTGGGAATATGCAGGTAAGTCATATACAAATACAACTTAGTTTTTCAATCTTAGCCAAACTTGTACTGAAAATCTTTAATTTCTGTGGCCTAAATGTTTAACACCAGACTTTCCTTCAATCAACTACTATGAGACTTGAAGAATGGAGGATCAAAAGGACAGATACAGAAGAATGGATGCATCATCGCCAACTCCCCCATGATCTTAAGGAAAGGGTGCGTAAATATGACTTGTATAGGTGGGTGACAACTCGAGGTGTTGACGAAGAATCCATTGTTAAAAGCCTTCCTGTGGATCTCAGAAGGGATATCAAGCGTCATCTTTGTCTTGATCTAGTTCGTCGAGTGAGTATCATTTTCTTCCATCCCTTAACTTCTCCTTTAAACAACCTATTGCTTTCTAGTGGCAGAGTCACGTTATGTTAAGTGGTGTCAATTGATTTTTATGCATATATACTATATGTTGACACCCCTTACTAAAATGTGTTTTTACAATCTTGATCCGGCAGGTACCTCTGTTTGATCAAATGGATGAGTGTATCTTGGATGCAATATGCGAAAGGTTGAAACCACTTCTATATACTGCAGGAACTTGCCTTGTACGCGAAGCTGATCCTGTTAACGAAATGCACTTCATTATAAGAGGCCATTTGGATTCTTACACTACTGATGGAGGGAGAACAGGTTTTTTCAATTCATGTCAACTAGGTCCGTGTGATTTCTGTGGTGAAGAACTACTGACATGGGCGTTACACCCTCGTCCGAGCATCATCCTCCCGTCCTCTACACGTACAGTGACAACGATCACTGAAGTAGAAGTATTTGCACTCACTGCAGAGGATGTAAAATTTGTGGCATCACAGTTCCGGAAGCTGCATAGCAAGCAACTCAGGCATACGTTCAGGTTTTACTCGAACCAATGGAGGACTTGGGCTGCATGTTTCATACAAGCAGCGTGGTTTCGCTACAAGAGGAGGAAAGAGGCTGCTGCACTTAAAGCTAAGCAGAACCCCGCGGCTGCTCCTACTGAACTACGCGATGAACGAAGAAGTGTATCCTTGGGACAAAAAGCTTCAGAATTTGCTGTATATGCTGCAACATTGGCAGCAAGCAAAAGAAAAGGCGGAAGCATGAGGGGAGAACTAGAAATCATTAGTTCATTACAAAAACCAGTAGAACCTGATTTTTCAGTTGATGATAGATGAAGGGAAATGCTGGATTGTTATTTGTATATGTTATCTATGTTGTTCCCACTCTCCGAAAACATCGTCTGTATCGGATCCTTCAAAAGTAGTATATTGTTAGAGAATTCGATACGGATGTGGTAGCATGTTGGAGAGTCAGTAGAGTATAGTCTGTTATTTGTATATGTTAAGATGGTGCTTCCACTCTTTTTTAAATCATAAACGTACACTTTTGAGTAAGTCTATGATGCAGAAGTTTCCAAGATTTCAACAAAGGAGAATACACCTTGATATTATGGGTCCTCGGTAACAATCTTAAGAAATTAAATGATTTTCTTATTTACTAGCAGTACTATCAGAGATGATTCTCATCTAGAAGTTACTATAGTTTCTTAATTTTTTGGTTAGATCAGCAAATTATGCTCAATCCGGGACTAGTTGGTGTTGGTTTTAAGAAGGAAAAATGACACTGTATATAAAAATAATAGCCGAAAAATGTACAAATTATATATATATATATATATATATTCTATGTGTGATATACATAAATTATACAAATTTTATGTATTTTTTAGGCTACCAATATAAATAGTATATGGTGCGGGCTAAAAGTGATAATAACCCTTTAAGAATTTTATGCTTTATTTTGAATAGCTAGATCATTTATCATAATTTGACCGTCGACCTACGGAAGAAATTCAAAAATAGCCACACTTTCAAAAGTAATTGAAATTTAGACACTTTTCATGTAAAGATAAATCTGAACGAAAATATTGTTCAAAATACGAAAAATACTCCAGTATAATCTACTGGAGTTCCAACATAAGTATACTGGAACTCCAGCATAATATACCGGAGTTCCAGCAAAGTATACTGGCCTAGAATAATATGCTGGAAGTTTGTATACATGTGCTCGAATCTCCAGTATATTATGCTGGAACTTTCTGTGTGTTGGAGTTCCAGCATAATATGCTGGAAGTTCATACACATGTGCATCAAACTGCAGTATATTATGCTAGATCGATCTCTATTACAGCAAAATAGTAGCTATTTTTCAATGACTTGGTAAACGCTAGCTATTTTTGAATGACAGTCCGAAAACTGGCTAGCTCATCCTACTTTTACTCAACCTACTGCAATATGGGTTTGATGCTAGTGAAACTCATCTAAGACCTTTTGGGCCATATTATCGGTGGGTTCTACAATCAACTAGAGTTGGATATATAGAGATGACACCACGTAGTCACTCTAAAGGGATGCTATTCAAGAATTAGTCAATATATCTTAAATTTCAGTTTTCTGTTTAATTTTTCAGGACTCAAATGTCCTGAATTCCTAAAATTAGAATTTTTAATTTAAATTTTCAGGATAAAATAAGTATTACTAATCCATGAATAGCAGCCATAAGAATGTTTGTTTGTGTATGTCCCCTCATCTGTTTTAAAAGGCAGAATTGAGACTCGCCCGAGACTCGCCTCGGGGCAGATCACTTGTAAAATGCCCATGGGCTTATGTGCGGGGCCTAGTTCCGTGAGACTTACACATCGTCCATTGGGGCTTATGCCCAGACACGCCCAACGCCCAGCGTCCATCTCGCCTAATAGAACTTTACGCAATTGTATGTAACTAGCCTTGTAGATCCTCGATTTTTCTTATGAAATCGTTGATTATTCAAAATTACTTTCTTCTTAATCATAAATTATTAAGTTGAGAGTATTTTATGTCATAATTAAAATAAAAAACATTGCATGTTATCCACTAATAGTGCTATGATAGTTAATTTTAATTAAATCTTTCATTTAAAAAATATTTATTTATTAACTTTTGCTATATCTTTATTACATAATAGTCCATAATTTTTTATATTCTTTTTTCTAAATATTATATTTTTCACATTTACGAGATATAATACTTAGTAATTTAATAGCTCAGTATTAGCTAGTAACTATTTACAAATAATTAGTTATCATGGTATTGCATGGTAAATTATGTGTCACTTTATTAACCTGTTGAAACTTAAAAATAAATCATGCAAGAGAATCATATTTAAATTGTGAATTATAATTTTTATATAAATTCTATTACAAATAGAAAGCGTATTTAATTAAGGAGTATTTTAAAAAAAATATCAGATTATAGTATCGAAATTCCTTCAAGATTCATTACTCCTTAAGTGTCACGACCCGAATTTTCCACCAATGAGAGTCGTGATGGCGCCTACTGTTGGAGCTAGGCAAGCCAAACTTTTAAACCTTTTGAATAACAACACAACAACAATAACAATAATAAACCTTTAACTGAAAGCAGAAGTCTTTTATAACATAAGTGAATGAAAACCCAAAGTGTGTAAGTTTAGTATTTCACTACCCAGGACTGGAGTCGCTATCTCACGAACTACTGATGAATACTACAAACAAGTCTGAATAGAAAAATACATAGTGTCTATCTCGATACAAAGAAAACAAACAGAAGATATAGAAAGGGACTCCAACCTGGGAACGCCAGCCAGGCTACCTCGTAGTCCCTAGACGAAAGTCAGCTCCCACACGATGTGCTACTGCTGTGGTCCAAAAGCTGCTCCGGTACCGTGATCTATGCAAAAAGCACAGAAGTGTAGTATCAGCACAACTGACCCCATGTGCCGGTAAGTGTCTGGCCTAATCCGGGCGAAGCAGTGACGAGTCTTGACAGGCTACCAAATCAACCTATACAGTTCAATATATATATATATATATATATATGCAATAGAAGAAAAGGAAATACCGAAAGCTAAACAGTTAAGAGGGAAGGGAAAACATGCCGTGGGGGAGTACAATCGGGATATAAAAATCATCAACTTAAATAAGAAATATGACACAACAATAATTAACAAGAATAGGAAATCCAATAGTTGCACGACATCAACCTTCGTGCTTTTACTCTCGTCCTCACCCAAAGCAATCAAATAAAATGCGCAGCATCACCCTTCGTGCTTTCCCTCTCATAACTCACATTTCATAGCACGAAATGACCCTTCGTGTAATTATAATCAAATCGGAGCACGAAATGTCCCTTCATGCATAAATAATCAAAATTGACACGGAATGACCCTTCGTGCAAATTATAATCAACAATGGCACGGAATGACCCTCCATGCATTATCACTCTTCCTCACCCAAACAACAATCACAACCAAATGGGCAAGGGAAATAAATAATAACAAGAAATATCCCGGCAAGGGACAAACATAATTAAACAACCAACTCCCGGCAAGGGGACAATAACAACAACTTATACATCCCGTCAAGGGAGATAATCAATATACTCAAGTCATCCCGGCAAGGAATTTAATCACATCTTTACCAATTCTTTCATTTCTTACTCAATAGTATTTTATCGTTCGAGCCAACGCTCCATTGAATTCACAAATTCACAATTTATCCTCAACTCTTCACATTAGGAAGAGATCATTAATTTGTTTGGAAGAGTTCCAAAATATACCAAAAATAAGTAACAACCAAGACCCACGGTCATGCTAGACACCAGTGAATAGAACTCGTCACCATGCCTATACACCGCACTCGATCATTTAGCAAATAGCAATTAATAACACTCTAATCCTATTCCCTCAATCTAAAGTCAGATCAAACACTTACCTCGATCCAAAGAATAGCAATCAACTCTCCAATACCGCCTTTCCTCTAAAATCTGACTCCAAAACAATGGTATCTAGTCATAATTAATTCAGTAATATCAATTAAGGCTCAACAACATAATCCCATAGCCTAGAAACGAGTTTTCTAGCATTCTTCCAAAAATATCAAAATTCGACATCGGGTCCACATGGTCCAGCATGAGGCTCCAACTAAAACCTAGTCACCCATAACCCCACAAGTTCAAATATATAATTTGTTTTAAGATTTGACCCCAAATTGAGGTTGAATCACTCAAAATTTCCAAAATCTTAACTCTACCTAAAACCCCAATTTCTACTTTGATTTCATGATTTAGGGCTAGGAAATTAGTGATTAGTTGAAGAAATTAAGAGAGAATGAAGTTAGGAATACTTACCTATGAAGTTATGATGGAAAAGGTTCTTCAAACTTGTCTATGGATGGTGAAGGAGAAGAGCTCGTGTGGAAATAATGGGAGAATCCCGAATGTACTGTTTTGAAAATTTTAAAAAGATCACTGGGCGAAATTACCTTACGCGTTCGCGACACTAGGGTCACGTTCGTGAAGGGCACAAGTTAACAACCATCGCATTCGCGAGAGGAGAAGTGCGAACGCAAAGAGGAAGATTACTGGGGGTCCAAAAGGTGGCCTACGCAAACGGGTGAGGTCACACGCGAAAGCGATGAAGAGGGCCTTTGACTTACGCAAATACGAAAGAGGTTACGCGAACCCGATAGAGGGAATACCAAGGCATTGTGAACGCGGACAGAGGGCGCGAACGCAAAGAGGAAGGGACACCAAAGCACTGCGAACGCGAGCCTAGGCCGCAATCGCGGAGAACAAAATGTCTGCAACAGAAATCTGATCCTTTCCTAAGTGTAAAAATACCCCGAACCACCTCAAATTCACTCCCGAGCCCTCGAGACTCCTAACCAATCACACACACTAACTCAATAACATCCTACAAACTTACTCAAGCGATCAAATCGCCAAAAACAACATCAAAATCGATGAATCAAGCCTCAAAATCATCATTTTCATTTCAAATTATTAAACTTCTAACTTCAGATAATTAGGTCCGAAACATGTCAAACGACGTTCGATTTTGACCAAACTTCATAGAAAGTGCTTAACACATATTTAAGACCTGTACCGAGCATCATAATCAAAATACGAGCCCGATACCATAGTCTTTTAATCAATTTTCATTTCCATTTTCCTTAAAAAATTCAGAAAAATAATTTAACAGAAAATTTCTTTTACTCGGGTTCTGGACCTCGGATTTCGATTCCGGGCACATGCCCGAGTCCCATATTTTTTACGGACTGTTCAGGACAGTCAATCACATATCTGGGTCTGTTTACGAAAAATGTAAACCAAAGTCAACTTTAACCATATTAATATTAAAATTCTTCAAATGTTTCATAGATTTCACATATTTCAACATAAAAGTTTTTTGGCTACATGTATGGACTGCACAAGTATATCGAGGCAACTATAAGTGAGGTTTTAAAGGCCTTGGAAGTGCGGAATAAGGAAGAAATCCGGTGATGACCCTTTGGGTCGTCACATTCTCCACCTCTAAAACAACCGTTCATCCTCGAACATACAAAAGAATGAAGTACCCGAGTCAGGAAATAAATGAGGGTAACGGCTCCAGATATCGAACTCGGACTCTCAGGTCGATGCCACAGGAGGCTAACATCTCTACTGGACACGCACTGAAGGAAAATTCTTCGACCTCATCTGTTGAACCTGTCGGTCTAGAATAGCTACCGGCTCCTCCTCGTAAGGCAGATCCTTGTCCAACAGGACATTGCTGAAATCTAACACGTGGGTAGGATCGCCGTGATACCTCTGAAGCATAGACACATGAAACACTGGATGTACGGATGACAAGCTAGGTGGAAAGGCAAGTGTGTAAGCCACCTCTCCCATACGATCAAGAATCTCAAATGGGCTATTGAACCTAGGGCTAAGCTTTCCATTCTTCCCAAATCTCAGTATACCCTTCATAGGCGATACACGAAGTAATACTTGCTCACCAATCATGAAATCTACATTTCAAACCTTGCAATCCGCTTAACTATTTTGCCACGACTGAGCCGAACAAAGCCTATCGTGAATGATCTTGGCCTTATCCAAGGCCTCCTGGACTAAATATATACCCAATAATCGAGCCTCTTCCGACTCAAACCATCCGACTGGAGACCGACATCGCCTACCATACAATGCCTCATATGGAGCCATCTGAATGCTGGACTAGTAGATGTTGTTGTAGGCGAACTCTGCTAAAAGAAAAAACTGGTCCCAAGAGCCTCCAAAATCAAAGACACAGGCTCAGAGCATATCCTATAATATCTGAATAGTCCTCTCGGATTGGCCGTCCGTCTGGGGATGGAACGCCGTGCTCAACTAAACCTGGGTGCCTAGCTCCTACTAACTCTAGAAGTGCAAGGTAAACTGCGTACCTCGGTCCGAAATGATAGATACTGGCACCCCATAAAGGCGAACAATCTCCTCGATGTAGATCTTAGCTAATCTCTTCGATGAATAGGTGGTGGCAACAAGAATGAAATGTGCTGACTTGGTCAGCCTATCAACAATGACCCAAATAGCATCAAACTTATTCCGAGTCACCGGAAGTCCAGTAACGAAATCCATGGTAATTCTCTGTCACTTCCACTCGGGAAGCTCAATACTCTAAAATACACCATCAGGCCTCTAATGCTCATACTTGACCTGCTCACAATTCAAACACCGAGCCACATATGGAACAACGTCTTTCTTCATCCTACGCCACCAATAATGCTTCCACAAGTCCCAATATATCTTCGCAGCATCCGGGTGAATAGAATACCGAGAACTATAGGCCTCTGATAAGATCAACTCTCGAATCCCATCGTTATTGGGCACACAAACTCACCTCTACAACCTCAAAACACCATCATCATCTCACCTTCGTGGAACCTCCACGCTGCACCGTGTCTCTCAGGGACACACAATGAGGATCATCAAAATGCCGATCATGGATACGCTCCACTAATGAAGAACGAGCGACCGTGCAAGATAATACTCTGCTAGGCTCAAATATGTCCAACCTCACAAATCGATTGGCCAAGGCCTAAATATCCAAAGCAAGTGGTCTCTGGTTGACTGGAACATAAGCAAGACTACCCATGTTGTCTGACTTCCTACTTAATGCATCTGCCACCACACTGGCTCTCCCCGGATGGTACAAAATAGTAACATCATAATCCTTCAATAGCTCCAACCACCTTCGCTGCCTCAAGTTCAACTCCTTCTTCTTGAACAAGTATTGCAGAATCTTGTGATCAGTGTAAACCTCACACATCGCACCATATAAGTAATGCCTCCAAATCTTTAAAGCATGAACAATGGCTGCCAACTCTAAATCATGGACCGGATAATTATTCTCGTGGATCTTCAACTGTCTCGAAGTATAAGCAATGACCCTGCCATCTTGCATCAATATTGTGCCAAGTCCAATACGGGAAGCATCACTATAAACTATATAAGGCCTTGAACCTGTGGGCAAAACCAATATCAATGTTGTAGTCAGAGCTGTCTTGAGTTTCTGAAAGCTCTCCTCGCACTCGTCTGACCACCTGAACTAGGCACCCTTCTGGGTCAATCTGGTCATCGGGGCTGGTATAGATGAAAATCCCTCCACGAACCGACGGTAATAACCTCCTAACCCCAAGAAACTCCGAATCTCAATCGCTGAAGTTGGTCGATGCCAAATATTGACTGCCTCAATCTTCTCCGGGTCTACCTGAATACCCTCTACTGATACTACATGATCCAGAAATACAACTGAACTCAACCAAAACTCGTACTTCGAGAACTTAGCATACAACTGACTATCCTTCAGAGTCTGAAGAACCACTCTGAGGTAATGCTCGTGCTCCTTCTGATTGCGGGAGTATACTAGGATATCATCAATAAAGACTATCACGAACATGTCTAGATAAGGTCTGAACACTCGATTCATTAACTCCATAAATGCAGCTGGGGCATTGGTCAACCAAAACGACATGACCAAGAACTCATAATTCCCGTACCGAGTGCGAAATGCTGTCTTAGGGACATCAGACGCCCTAATCCTCAGCTAATGGTAGCCAGACCTCAAGTCTATCTTTGAAAACACCTTCACACCCTATAGGTGGTCAAACAAATCATCAATTCTCGACAGTGGATACTTGTTCTTTATCTGTAATTGCCGGTAATCAATGCACATCCTCATCGACCCATCTTTTTTTCTTCACAAATAACACCGGCGCATCCTAAGGAGAAATACTAGGCCTGATAAAACCCTTCTCTAGCAAATCTTGCAACTGGTCCTTTAACTCTTTCAGCTCTAGCGGGGCCATACGATACGACATAATAGAAATAGGTTGCGTGCCTAGGACCAGATCAATACAGAAATCAATAGCCCTATTAGGCGGCATACCCGGCAGGTTTAAAGGGAAAATCGCGGGGAACTCCTGAACAATAGGAACTGAGTCAATAGAAGGAACCTCTGTGCTGGAATCACGAACATATGCCAAATAAGCTAAACATCCCTTCTCGACTATGCGTCGAGCCTTAACATATGAAATGACACTGCGGGTGGCATGTCCAGGGTTCCTCTCCACTCCAATCGTTGAAAATTTGGTAAAGCTAAGGTAACAGTCTTGGTGTGACAATCCAAGATAGCATGATACGGGGACAACCAATCCATCCCCAATATAACTTCAAAATCCACCATGTCTAGAAGCAATAAATCAACACGAGTCTCAAGACCCTCAAATACCACTACAGAGGAACGATGGACTCGGTCGACCACTATAGAATCACCCAGTAGTATAGATACATATACAAGAATACCCAAGGCATCACAAGGCATAGCCAAGTATGGTGCAAAATAGGACGACACATATGAATACATAGACCCAGGGTCAAATAGCACCGAAGCATCCCTATCATAAACTGGAATAGTACCTGTAATAACAACATCGGAAGGCTTAGCCTCTGACCGATCCGAGCTCCACCTCTACGGTCTCTACCTCCGCCTCTATGAACCCGACCCCCGCCTCTAGCTGGTTGGGCGGGCTGTGGATCACCTGCTACCTGAATCATGGGGCGAAGACCCTGCTGCAAAGAGCTACCCAAGGCTCGAGGGCAAAACCTGAAAATGTGATAGGGGTCACCACAACCATAACAGGACCTCGACTGCTGTGACTGATGGCCCTGTCGGCTTGAATATCCTCCCTAGAAGCTCTAAAGTGGAGGTGCACTGATAGGCTGCTGATCTGATTAGTACTGTTGAGAACCACTGCTACCTGGAGTACCATGAGAAACCTGAAGCGCCAACTAAAAGGGCCTCGATGAATGAACTCTACCATAGGAATCCTTACCTCCAAATGAGGTACCACTGAACCTACCAAAATGATGGGGCCTCTTATCCGACATATGACCAATGCCCCGTGCGAGGGACATCTCAACTCTGCGGGCCACATTGGCTGCCTCCTGAAAGGAAATATCATACCAACTCCAGTAGCCATCTGGAGACGGCTTGGCAGAAACAATCCATCAATAAATCTCCAGACCCTCTCTCGCTCTGTGGGGGAGTATCACAATAGCATGGCGTGCCAAGTTAACAAATCGAGTCTAATACTGTGTAACTGTCATGGAGCCCTACTGGAGGCGCTCAAACTGCCTGTGAAGTGCCTCCCGCTGAGTGACTGGGAGAAACTTCTCCAATCCCATGTCAAAGATGGAGACCCTACTGGTCTAGATAGGCAAAAATCTCTCCATCAAGCCTTGACGGACCCTGCAAGCCAGAAGGTGGCAAAATCGACCCCATTAGTCTCCACTATACCCATGGTCCTGATAATCTCATGACAGCTGAATAGAAAATCATGTGGATCCTCTAATGAAGCACCGCTGAATGTGGTGGTGAAGAGCTTGGAGAACCGATCAAGTCTCTACAAAGCATCCGAAAATATTACCGCTCTATCGCCGGCCTGAGCTGCCACAGCTGGCTGAACTACTGGGATATGAGTCTGGGGAGCTACCTGCTCCGGAGTACGTGTAGGAGGAGTCTGAACCCCTTCCCTAGCTTGAGAAGCGGTTGGTGCTACTAGCAGCAAACCCACTCAAAAGAACAGAGTAGAAAGACAATCCGTATCTGAGAAACAGAATCGCACGATAAGAAAGAACAAAAGTGAAACTTTTCCTAACTCCGTAGCCTCTAGGGGATAAATACAGACGTTTCCATACTGATCCCTTAGACTCTACCAAGTTTTTTTGTGAGTAGCGAGACCTATGCAACGTAGAGCTCTGATACCAACTTGTCAGTCGAGCATCCACTGGTTCATGTGTCTATGCTTCGGAGGTATCACAACGATCCTACCCACGTGTTAGATTTTAGCACTGTGTAGTGACAAGGATCTGTCTTACGAGGAGGATCCGGTAGCTATTCTAGGCATGTAGGTTCAACAGTTGAGGTCGAAGAGTTTTCCTTTGGTGCGTGTCTAGTGGAGAGGTCAGCCTCTTAAGGCATCAACCTGGGAGTCCGAGTCCAATATGTGAAGCCGTTACCCTCATCTATTTTTTGACTCAGGTACTTCTTTCTTTTGTTCGTTCGAGGATGAACGACTATTTTAGAGGTGGAGAATGTGATGACCCAAAGGGTCATCACCGGATTCTCCCTTATTCCGCGCTTCCAAGGCCTTTAAATCCTCACTTATAGTTACCTCAATATGCGTGGGCAGTCCGGACGCGTAGCCGAATTTTTTTATGTTGAAATATGTGAAATCTGCGAAAAATTTGAAGAATTTTGATAATAATATGGTTAAAGTTGACTTAGGTCAACATTTTTGGTAAACGGATCCAAATTCGTGATTTTACGGTCCCAGAGGGTCCGTAAAAAAATATGGTACTCGGGCATGTGCCCAAAATAAGGTCTCGGAAGCGCAAAATAAGGGAGAAATCCGGTGATGACCCTTTGGGTCGTCACATCAAGAGATACATATAAGATTTCGCATCGAATATATTACTTTTGTTGTTTGAGTTGCAACGACGTTGTAGCTAATTTACATATTATGATGTCATACTTTTCATTATTCATAGTTGAATATTTATAATATTTTAAATAAATTATTTGTTATAATCATGTGATTTAAAGACTAATTTTTTGAATTATTTTTTATTTTATACTATTTTAAAACTCTTAAAATTAGTAAAATTTAAAGACTCGTGGAACTTATGCTCCATGTCTCTAGGCTTACGCCTCGCCTCGTCATAGGTAAAACGCTTCGCCTCACGCCCCCGCCTTTTAAAACATTCCCTCCCTGGATAGGGATCTAAAATACGTGGAAATGACACCAGGTGGTCACTTTTAAGCATGTTGTTTAAAATATACCTTCGTTTATATTGTATTTAAAGTTTAGATAATTCGCTCAAACTTCGGGACACGTGTTATAGAAAATTGTATCCAAAATATTGAATTTTATTTCCTAAATTTTAAATTAGCAGCTCATAAATTCCGGACACTTATTCCTGAATTCAAATTAGCAACTTAGAATTTTAGGGCATTTAACCCTGGATTTCAAATTAGCGGCTCAAAAATTCATGATACAAAATTTTTAAATATCTTGTCCTTAGTTTGGATGAATTGATTAATATTTAAATATGTTATAAATCGTAAATATATTTTAAATAGGAAGCATAAAAGTGACTATTAATGCACTTTGCTGCTAAAATACTGGATTGGGCCAGGTTCAAGAATCTGGCCTCATTAGCCATGTGGCCCAGTTCATGAATTTCAACGGAGGCATTTGGGTATGTTTTCAACCGACTAAGAATGACGTCAAGTAGCAAAAAATAAGGACGTGCATGAAATTCTATTTCAATGTACATTTGTATGACATATTACACAATCATATGTGATTAGGATGACAATTTGAACCCAAAATCATAATGGGTTTACAAATATTTTAGTTTACGAGTCAATTTAGGTCGAGCCCAATTTTTTTTTAAAAATAGTCAGATTTACAATTGGTCGTTGAAAAATAGCTCAATTTCAAAAGTAATCGAAATTTAGACCACTTTTATGTAAAGAAAAATCTAAGCGAAGACACCGTTCAAAATCCGAAAAATACTGGAGTATATCATGCTGGAGTTCCAGCATAAGTATATTTGAACTCTAGCATATTATACTGGAGTTCCAGAATACTGTGCTGGAACTCCAGCATAATGTGATGGAGTTCAAGTATATTTATGCTGGAACTCCAACATAATATACTGGAGTTCCAGAAAGTATAATGGTCAAATATAATATACTGGAGTTTGGAGCGTCAGTGCTCCACTCTCTAGTATATTATACTAGAGCCAACAAAGTATACCAGTCTAGCATAATATGCTGGAGTTTATATACAAGTGCACCGAACTCCAGTATATTATGCTCGGATCGGTCTCTACTGCAGCAAAACGGTGGCTATTTTTTTATTGACTTGATAAACGCTGGCTATTTTTGATTGATCATTCCGAAAACTGGCTATACCGTGCTATTTTTACCATTATAATTTTTAGCCCATTCTAACCCATTAAGCTGCACAAATACAACCTTTGCAACTCACCCAAAATAAAAAAGGTATTTCAGCCAACTTATATTGAAGTTTATTTAGTTGCCTAATTTTACTTACTTTTTTTTTTGTATTTTTAATTTTATGTTCTTTTATTTTTCTGCACCATTCCCTCCCGTGCGCCGCAAAACCCACTTCCGCTTTAAAAAGAAATTTCTTTTGTTTGTATTTTAAATTTTTTTTGTACCATTCTCCCACCCACCCCTACCCTTAAAAAAATTTACTTTTTTTTTGTATTTCCAATTTTCTATTTTTTTTCACAGTCCGCCCCCCTCCCCCCTCCCCCGAAAAAAATTTACTTTTTTTTTTTTTTTGTATTTTTAGTTTTTTGCTTTTTTTCTACACCACCTCCCCCTCCCCCCAACCACTCGCAAACCCCTAAAAAATTTCTTTTACTTTCTTTATTTTTAGTTTTCTGTTTCTTGTTTTTTTTTCTACATCACCCACCCGCCGTACCCCCTCCCACCCTCAATTATTTTTTCAACTTAGACATTGTAAGGTAAAAGACTTTTTTTATGCAAGCTGAACATGATTTTAAAATATGGATCAAGTTGTGGAGCTTGGGTTATGACTCATTTTTTAGCCCATCTTAGCACATCTTAGTCCAAGTACACTTTGGGCTAGGTTGAATAATAACTGATTTATTGAGCTAACGCATCTTGAACTGCCCAAGCTCAGTCCAACCCGTCCATTTGTCACCCGTAAGTTTTTAGTATGGATTGGGTGGACCATATGAAAATTGCACTAACCAAATCAAAGCTAACTCTCATCATGCATGTAATAATATACATTTAGGACACTTGTCGCTCAGTTATAGTATTGCAGCTAGAAATTTCTTGGATTGTGTTCAAACTTTAGAAAGTTCATTTTTTTAGTTGAAATTCTACTAATAAAACTAAGCACAAAACCAAAAGCAAGAGGGAGTCGCGAGGATATAATCGGATTCGAATCCATGAACTCCACCTCATTTTGAACGTAACATGGCTGGCCGATGGACTACCTATCTCAATTGTATCTAGGGTGGTGAAAATATAATCTATAGTCACGTAAAGTAATACTTGAATTATATGTATAATATAATTTTCCAGTAAAGCATGCTCGCTTGTTCACCCTTGGCACCATGTAGCTATGCAACTGCTCAGTTGTGCCAATGTCTATTTCTTTTCTTAAATCGAGAGTCTGATGTTTTTATTTTGTAATTGTCATTTTGCTAGACAAGGTGATGCTTGCTTCAATCAATATCAAATTATTGAGTTAAATTGTTTCGATTCTCATGAAATTGTGAATTTGCAAAGATCACTGTAAAACAGGAAGCTAAGGTTGAGAACATCTTGTTGCCATAATTTATGGAGATATTTTTTCCACACATGAGAAAGAAGGGGGGCCTTAATTTTTGAATTTTTCCCTGACAAATCTCAATGAGTTTTACCAAATAGTAGTATTAATAATTTGTAGGGGCTCACAATTTGGGGCCTAAAGCCAAGACTCTTAATTGGTTGCCAGTGCTTTAAGTCGTTAAAATAGCATGGGCTAGTTAATTTTGAGACTGGTAATTGAAGAAATTGCAAGTGTTTGCAAAGTCATTGAAAAATAGTCAATATTTGCTGCAATACGGAAAATTCCAACGTAATATACTAGAGATTGGATAACTTGTGTATGAACTTTCAGTATAATATGCTGGAACTCCAATATAACATATAAAAAATACGAACTCCAGTATATTATGCTGGAATATTTTTATTACTTTTGAACAGTATTTTTGTTCAAATTTATCTTTGTATGAAAAGTGATCAAATTTTAATTATATAAGCTATGGCCATTTTTTAATTACCACTTATAAATCTAATTATTTTTTAATTTCACCCATTTAAGTCGGCCCTGAATCCGATCATACCCAATTAATGTTTTAAGGTTGGATTTATACGTATTTGCATTTGTATGCACACAACCTGAATAACAAGTATAAGTACGTAGAGTTAGATATATATATATATATATATATTTTAGAAATCATTGCAAATCTTAAGCCTTGTGTCACTAAAGGAATTTTAAATGGCAAGTTACATATTTGGCTGTCGACCAAAAACAAATATATTTGCTACTCTATATACAAAAAAAAAAAAATAGTATTATATATATAATATACAAATATATAATTTTCGGGGTATTATTTTTTATATATAGCGGACTGGACCGACAATGATTTGATCCTTTGCTAGACACACAAAACCACAACATGGGAATCATGAAACCAACATGTTTTTCAAGAAAAGAGGGCACCGAAGGTCAAAATAGATAGCTACATCGTCCATATATATATATATATATATATATATATATTGTTGTTTCCTACATTGGGTTTAAGCTCCAATATAACATATATATATATATTGTATATGGTAAAAGGAGAAGCCAAAATATTGTTGTTTCCTACATTGGGTTTAAGCTCTTTTACCTTTTTCCTCTTTTTGTTTTCCTTTGTCTCACAGCAATAGAAGAAAGAAAGAAATAATGTGAATACTTATAAAACGTTGGCCTTTAACTCTGAAATTGCGTTTAGTTTTAGTGTTTGCTTTTCCTATCCCAAATTCTGCATTATTTTTATGTGATGAACGATTGGTCTATTTTACTTATTCATATAAAAAGTTTTAAACAATATTATTTTCATAAATATGTATAAAAAGAATTTTTTGTAATACGACGTCAATTTGACACTATTAGTAAAGATGTCTCCGCCAAACGATTCCGTTAATAAGAGCTCTTGGGAATCATTAGCTTTGGCGAGGATTTGACTGGAGTCAGAAGCGGTGCTAGCCCTTTGCTTGCATGTTCGGCCAAATCTAGTAGCTACGGTGCATTTTCTCTTGTGAAATTCTTGAAATATGTACAAATTAAATTATTATTATAGAACCTAATAACTTAAAAAACTAAAATTTTGAACTCATAAGCTTCAAATCCTAACTTTGCCTTTTATTCGTCTGGACTATATAAGACTTATCCATAACTTGTGGAAACTTCTTTTTCTTGTATGTGGATGGAGACCATATAATAAGGTGCAAAAGCGAGAAATTCTTTGACTAAGAAGTTTCAACTTGAACAAAAAAAAGCCTAAAATTTAGAGTGCTTTCATTAGGTAATGATTAATATTAAGAGTTGTATGAGTGCATGGGTAGCATGTTTGCTTTCAAAATAGGTTAACGTTCAATATTTGTTTATTCTTACGAGGCCTTGCCTTCTTCTACCTATATATAGTAGTGTTTGAATCATGTTAAAGAAGTCTTAAGTCGTGACTGTAATCATTTCTTCCAACTTTTAACCTTAATTATCTTTGACTTGAAGCTATTGAGAAATAAATAAAATGAGCAAGATGTAATTACTTAAAGGTAGTAGATAACGAATGATGATACAGAATCCTGGACTAACAGTAAAGTTATCTCCAAATAATCTATATGTTACGGATTGGTGTTGTATTTTCCGTAGTTGCTTGCATTTAGATAGATTGTATACTTTATTCCTTGATTGGGGTACGATCCTTTTCCGAACCATATATGCGTGCATCGAACTGTCTTTTTTAATAGGTAACCGATCATGATCATGTTTGATATATAAAATAAGTCCTTTTATTAAAATTAGTTTATTGGGATATTGTTACTTTCTTGTTTTGACTGATTTGTTAATTCAAATTAGTGGAAAAGAGTTGCCTTACTCATATTAATAGTGAAAGATGTATTAATAACTTTATAAGAAGGTGTAATAATAATTTCTTTCTTCTTTTCTCTCTTGTTTGGTCAAGAAATAGATTGTTGAATATTCTGTCACCGACAAAGCATTCATAAAAAGATTGATTTGAATTTTGAATGTTAGTTTTAACATTTTTTAAATTATTTTCATTACATATTTTTAGGCTTTTTGGGTTGTTATAATCACGGCTTAAGTTGTCTTGTTAAAATAAAGTCTAACTAACATGATTTGTCTAATGAAAGTCCTTGTTTTCTTCAGGGAGATTGAGGTGTCATTTTCATTCTTTTCTTTTCTTCTCGGCATGGTTTCTCGAAAAGAACTATCTTAAAATACTTTTAAGATTTAAAAAAATATTTACACAATTACGTCACTTAAAAAGTAATTGTGAATAATATTATCAATGAGCATTGATTGATAACTTAGAATATTGGTTAATAACCTATTAGGGCAATCCAGTGCACGAAGCATTTCGCGTTCATGCAGGGTACGAGAAAAGGTCGCACCCCAAGGAGTATAATGTAGGCGGTCTACCCTAATGCAAGCATCAATAGCTGATTTTACGGCTCGAGCCCGTGACCTATAAATTATGCGAAGATAACGTTACCGTCGCTTCAAAGCTCCGCTTCAACCACAGTAGTTGATCAATAATTAACCTACTATGGAATGTAATGGATTAAATTGCTGTAAATATTCTTTACCATCAATGCATAAACTTACAACAACAACTACTGTCCAGTAATATCCCACATTGTGGGGTCTGGGAAGGGTAATATGTACGCAGACCTTATCCCTACCTCGGTAAGACAGAGAAATTATTTCCAATAGACCCTCGGCTCAAAAAAAAGAAAATCAATACATAAAACTTAAATTTATATAAAAATTTGTTTGGTTACTTGTTACTTCTAATAAATTTATTTATTTCTAAAATGCTTTTTATAAAGTGTTTCAAGACAATTCTAACCTAAAAAGTTCTTTTGTTAAATTTTTTGGAAAAGGTGGTGAGACAAACACCATCACTGTACGTCTTTTCAAAACATCGTAAAGTACTTTTTACATGTTTTACCAAAAAAAAAAAAGTTGGATCTTTACACAAATGATCAATCGAATTCACTACTTACCTTTTCTAACAGATATTATATATTTATATATATTATATAGTATATATTTGCTAACTAATTTTAATTTAAGCAATTTTTGTGGTTACTTAGGTTAATTTTTCGAAAAAAACTTCACTAGTCATGTCTTATTTGGAAAGATATTCAAACACCTCAAGGCGGCATATTAGTTAGTTATAGACTTTTTCTTTTGAAAATTAAGATAGTCAGCCATGCAAAAGATATCATAATTAGTAGTAGCTTAGCTTGTTTTAAACTTTATGCATGCTTTGATTGATCAAAATGGAAATTTAAAAAATGGCACAAAATCCCATGAAAAAGAAGGTGGGTATTTTCATGAAAGCCAAAAAGGTAGAAGAAATAAGAAGATGTGATGAAAATAACATGACAAGCTCATGAGGTTTGAGACATAAAAGGGGAACAACATTAGTGAACTTGCAAACAATTATGGACCCCCTTTATTTAGTCAGACCATCTTTACATCATCTTCTTCTTTTCCTTCAATTTATATTTATAAATTTTTTTTAAAAAAAAAAACTAATCTGGTAAACAAAGCATTTTGTGTTCATGCATGATTCAAGAAAATCGCCGTACCTCAAGGGATGTAATATAGACAATTTGCCCTAATGTAAGGCATCGAGGGTTAATTTCACAATTTAAACTCGTGACTTATCTATCATAGAGAGATAACTTTATCGTTGCTCCAAAATTTTTCTTCAATATATATTTATAAATTCTTCTTTGGAAATGTAGAATAAGAAGAGAAAAAAGAATGGATGGAATGAGTTCTTGTCTCTAAGAGAGAAACCTTTCGGTGGGTAAGCTTTGTCACATTAGTCAGCTCAAAGAGGCCCCATTTTGATGACTATTCTGACTTTGTTTTCTTTTGACTTATTTGGGATTATTGTGATTTTAAAAAAAGATCAAAATAAGTAGAAACTGATTAAGGAGTTTTTACCAGTATTTGGTGGGCTGTCTTATAACAATAAAGAATGAAAGATGGAACATTTTTACCAATATCAATACATAAACCGAAAACTTACCTAAATTCTACCATGAAAATTTATCTACACCTAAATTAAATCATATTAATTTATCCTGACTGTATGGGGCCAAATTTGACACTTCACGTCTTTATGTCGAGAGGGTTCGACCTCCCTCGCATACCTCTTATAACAGTGGTACAGTTTAGACGTAAGGGCGCGGACAACGTCACTCATGACTAGGCGTCCTCATTAAGAGGACGTCGACTACGTTCTAATAATCTTATTATTATTTTAAAGGAGGTCCCTTCCTATATAAAGGGGTTCTCACCATTGTAAAGACATATGTGTTATTATCTAGTAATACAACTCTCTCATTCTCTCTCTATTTCTTAACTTTGACAAACGATTGTTGTTAAAGTTCTTCATTCTGCTACATCCCATATATCATAAAAATATCGATCTCATATCTAGGTTTATTATATTTGGTTACGATTTACCCCTTTTTATCTTTTTGATTGTTTTAAGCTTGTAAAGTGACATTTAAATTTTGAGCTAAACAATTTGGCGCCGTCTATGGCGATTTCGAGAATCAAAGTCATAGTATCCACCTAGAGATCAGCCAACCACCTTCCTCTACATCGTACGAAAATCAAAGATGGCTGAAAATGACACCAGATCCAAAGCGATAATGGGGGTCACAACCAACCTTCTTGGTCCTCTCAACGAGGGCAGCGGTGATGCTATCATCAACACAACCCCCCGGTACCGCACCGGGTGCATAGATCTCACCTTCCCTCTCCGTGGATCCAACGATCGTGGAGCTTCCACATCTGCTGTCAAGGAGCACCATCGGTGGTCAAAAAACTACCGGAAGAGTGGCTGACAAGCACCTTAAGTGGCTTGGTCGAGAAACCACCACAAGGCAACATAAGGTCAGTACCAACAATAAGTATCACCACTGCCATGGGCGAATAGGAGGAGACACAAGTAAACAACCAACCCATCGAGGCGCAGACCAATGATGGCACGCTAACCGCCATCCTAAGAAAGATGGAGGAAATGGAAAATAAAAACAAAGCGCTCCGTGACCAGATGAAGGAACACCAGGAGAGGGTCGACAAAATTCTCGTAGCCCCTAAGTTGCTACCCAAACGCGACATGGGGAGGTTCGTAGAATAGCCATACTCTGAAGAAGCTGCCCCATACTCAATCGTAAAAACCTTCAAGATGCCCCCTACTTGATGGTGTACGACGGAACTACTTATCCCAAGGATCATCTGATCCACTATGTCACTGCCGTGAAAGGCAACGACCTATCAAAAGAACAGGTACCATCAGTGCTGCTGAAAAAGTTTGGCGAGACGTTAATTGGAGGGGCCTTGACGTGGTACTCCCAGTTGCATGCTGATCAGTGCGGACTCAACCTTTAGAAGAGTGGGCGCTAATTACTTTTACCCAATAGCGGTATCGGGGTCAATATCCACAAGGAGCTAGAATTGGGAGTTGAGTATTTGTAAAGTCTAGAAATGTGTTTTGGCTTCTAATTTTGCTTCTATCATTTTTGGGTTTTTATGTTTATCAACTACACTTTTAACAACTACTAGATGGAACTAAATTATGCTAAGATATCGATTCTAGATTGTATGCAATACAGAGAAAAGCACTAGGGACGTGGCATTTACCTAGGTGGTCAATTAACGGGTAGAGATTCCTATTGCATGAATGATGATTATGGGACTTGTGATATAATCGTTGCACGATTGCACTTACTCTCATACCTCTCGGTAGAGAGAATGATTTTTCCCAATTGACTATCTCTCGAGACCAATTGGGTAGGCCAATATGCCCAAGCAACTTATGATTCAAGTTGGATAATTACTCTCTTGAGGTTTAACCCGTTAATTGGGACTACCATTCTCATGAGTCCACCCCAATTCCTTGTTGGGTCAATTTCGGAGTCATAGACTCTTAAAAAGTGTTAAAACCCACTAGACTAGACTTAGTGTTTGCAACTACCAAATCCTAAGTAAACCATAAAATTGATCCAAATAGCAAATACCCAACATCATTCAAGTACTGAACAATCATACCCATTAATTACCTACACTAGGATTGAGCCACAACCCTAGCTAGTGTGGTTTAGCTAGACATGGAAAAAGCAAAAATTGAAGAGTTAATAGATAAACCCAACATATTAATTAACTATGTTGAAAAGCTACAAGAATCCAAGATCAAATAAAGAGAAAATTGCCCAAATTAGGCTTATAAGCTATTCTCACGAGAGCAGCAGCTCTGTGTATTCAAAACTTAACCTAAAATTGATAAAATAATGTATTTATACTAGGATAAAATAACAGGACAAAAATACCCCTACGGGAATGGCGCGAACCGCGCAGAAATGTTGTGCGGCCACGGAGGTCATTTGGTCTTCAATTCTTGCTTCTGGAACTGGGAAACGCGGACCGCAAAAGTGTGTCACGCGGCCGCGTTGGCTAAGTGACGCCGACCGCACAAAAAGGGTGGCAGCTTTCCTCTGCGCTTGTCGGTCCCTCTCTACCACCAAAATGAGGGTCTGAAGAAAAGAAAAAAAGTCAGTATACACCCATGGTTAACTCTATAATACATATAAAATAGAATATACCTGCAAAGCCGCACCGGCAACTCTTCGGGATAGATCCCTGTCGCTGATATCCTTTAAACTCCCACTCTCGGCGGCTAGACATAGCAGAGTCATATCTGCCACGGCCTGCTCGCTATTCTGCAACAGGTTATATAAAGTTGGAATCACAATCCGACAGTTAGGCCCACCCACCGTCATCTCCACACGGGCACGATCCCTCCTCGGTGCGTCCGTGACCGTGGGGGCCATCTCAAGACCTGCCCTCTCCTTATTACCTGCCTTCTCGGCAGCGGCCGACGTGCGATACTCTAATATGCGAGGGGGAGATATCAGGAACCGCCCTCCCCATGCGAGCCGACCTCCCCGATTAAATGGAATCAGCTATTAGAATTGGCCTCGACTGTGGACGGGCCTCACTGGCCCTCTCGTCCTCCGTGGCAATTCCTTTGCCAAGCATCAATCGATGCCTCTTCTGCTTCGGTGGCTCTTCGCCTTAGGAAGTATCCTCCACGGGTCGAGGGGACAGAGGCGAAGGAGTCGCTTCGCTCGTAGACTCAGCCACAGGCACGGTCTCAGGTTTAGCGACCTCGGGGACGCCCTCACTTGTAGAATCTAGAGGCACGTACTCGTCCCCATAGTCAGTCCCCGCTACCGATGAGGCTTGGGCGTTCTGCCTCCTCCTCCTCCCGGGGCGCTCCGACCTGCCAATATAAGATAGGTCAAGCAACGAAACTTAAACAAAACCTCCTAACTCTAGTCGAGACGTTACCTGATGGGCCGTATCGATTGTAGAACGGAGACCATGTATAACATTCATCCGCCAAAGGAATCGCCCTTTCCACCCACGACCTAATGTCTTCAACGGGTCGGGGTAGAGAAGCCCTCGCTACCAAAAGGAAGAGAAAGCGAAAAGAAGTTATAATGACGCACTGCCAAAGGTTGCAAAAAAAATACTAAATGCGGGTAAAAGCTCTCACGTTCCGGATTCCACCTCTCTGGGAATCCTTTAGGGTTCGACACCAAGTGCTCCGTCCTGATTTAGAAAAAGTTGCGCCAGAAGCAGCGATTGGTCTTGTCATCGGCCCTCACAACCACGCTCCTCGTGCCACGGCTCTTCAGTTGCAGCATAGAGCCCCTCATATAGCCAGGGCTAAATAACTGCAACAAGTGATGGACCGAGACATCGAGTCCGGCCCTAGTCGCATAGGTGGTCATAATGTCACACACCTTCCAAGTGTTAGGGAGTAAGCCGAGCCGGGCATACATTATAGAAGCGGCAAAGCTCCTCCATCAGGGGATAAATCGGAAGACCGTACCCGTCTAGGAATGTGTATTCAAAAAAGGTGCAAAATCCCGGCCGGTGTACATTAATATAGTTGGTTCTGGCCTGCTCCATAACCACGTGGTCTGGGATTTGGTCCGCCCCCCATAGACCATCCAAATGCGATTGTAGAGACTCAGTATCATCCCACTGGGGAGTCGGGATTTTAGTCGGAAAATCCCTTCGAGCATGAATCTCATTAGGGAGAACATTGTCCACACTAAGAGGGACAAGAGGTTTTTGGGCCTTCTTCCACCACCCGAAGATGATGGAACCCTAGATGGGGTATCATCTTGGCATTTCCTGTTGTGTTGTCCACATTTTTCCATAATAATTATTTATATAAATCGAGTTCTGACAACTAAGAGACTAGTTTCAACAGAAACAAAAGGGTTTAAAGCAAAATATATCGGTTTTCTCCAAAGAGGGTGAAAAGATGGAGTAAGAAATCTCAGAAGTTTGAAAGATGGCAAAGATTGAACCTTCCTCCTATTTATAGGGCTAAAATACACAGAAATCGAAGAGACATGATTCGAAATGGGTGCGGGAAACAAAAATGTCAAATTGCCTCCTAAACTATCTCGGGAGCAGATATAATCATGACGCATGTCGGCTATGACGTCAGTTCAGAAAGTAGAGTATGTGTCAACGAATCGACAACGCCATGTACTTCCCCCTTTTTCTGATCACGTCGTCGCCCTCATAATAAGGTCAAATTCTTCTAAGGAAGAGATCGACACTTCCGCCCTCTGAAGATGTATGCCGCATACGCCTCCAACGAGCGGAGGGACTAACTGTATGGTGTCAAATTTGACCTTTCACGTCTTTACGTCGAGAGGGTACGACCTCCCTCGTATACCTCTTATAACAGGGGTATAATTTAGACGTAAGTGTGCGGACGACATCACTCACGACTAGGCATCCTCATTAAGAGGACGTCGACTATGTTCTAATGTTCTTGTTATTATTTTAAAGGAGGCACCTTCCTATATAAAGGGGGCCTCCCCATTGTAAAGGCTACTCTCTCATTCTCTCTCTATTTCTTAACTTTGACAAGCGACTGTTCGTAAAGTTCTTCATTCTGCTACATCCCATATATCATAACTATATCGATCTCATATCTAGGTTTATTATATTTGGTTACGATTTACCCATTTTTATCTTTTTGATTATTTTAAACTTGTAAAGTAACATTTAACTTTTGAGCTAAACACTGACTAACTGATAAATTGAAGGGAAAATGCGTTAATTAATTATGGTATAATGATAATCGTGTTTATAAAGATATGTATCATGTATTTATCAGATTAGTATAATGTGAGTACGTATTTATCGTGCAAAGATCCTAAGACGAGAAAACCAAAAAAGCATTACAAGCTTAGCTTTCTATTGTATTTCATAACAACTCCGTATTATTAGCTCAATATACTGTACTTTTAGCTTATATTTTTGTAGATATTAATGAAGGACATACAAAGAACACAACTTGATTTCAGATCGTTTCAATTTCTTTTTTTCTTTTTGGAAAAAGGGAGCAACTTGGTTTCAGATTAATTACCTCATATAGCTTTTAAAGGCATGGATGGCCGTCATTTTAGACCAGAAAGAATGCATGCATATACACGTAGAGACAAGTTATCATTATACTATTACTGTTACATTTCTGCACAATATTAATGGTGGAAATTAAAGAAAGTCAAACATGGCGAGCATCCAAGGTGTGACTTTGACGACGATAAATGAAATGATAAAAATTATAAAAAATTAATTAGAGTTCAAATGATGCAACTAAAATGTAATTTTTTTTATCTGTTTAAACTTTAGTAGGTAAAATTACCAAGTTCACGCAGTAATTGGAAGTAGCGGATACTCAAGGAAATAAGTAACGTGCATGAAAAACGACATGAACAATACTGTTATAAAAAATAAAATAAAAGATTAAAAAGAAAAAGAATGTGAAATAATACTTGCTTTAATAATAAACTTGAATAACCACTTCTCTTTGTAATAACTATAGCACGTATAATAGTAAAAGCAATGATATTAACAGATATACGATGAACATTATGGATGATGACAAACATTTTGCTATAATTAATAGTCATAATTTTAGGAGAGAAATAACAATGATACTAACAGAATAATAATAATAAAGTTAAATTAGGTATGTACTTTTGGTGGACTTTCGGTAGGGTTTCGACTTATTTTTTGGAACAGTTAGTAATGGTCCTAATGGAATAAAGCATTATGACCTTTTGTTTGACATCCTAACGGTATTAACTGTCATTCAAAATTCCTGATAATTAAAAGCCATATCCCTAGTTCTAAATTACACTTTGGTGGGGTTGTGGAATCTCAATCATTCCTTTAATTTCTTGTCACTAATCAAATTAAATATTCAACTTAATTACTGTTAAATTACACGTCAGATTAAATTGATTTACAATAATATATAATCTCTTAATAGCAAGTTTGATATAGTAACATAAATAATAGATTAATTATAATGTGGTAAAGCCGGTTAACTTATATATTGATGGTAAAATAGATTTTTATATCATCAATATCTTTTTTTAATTTAGTTCTCTATTTAGTGTTTGATATTTACGTCGAAACATCAATTGATTCGGATTCGTGCATCATTTTTAAGGCTCTAATTCGAAAATTAGATTTAAGAGTAGAGAAATAGTATCCATCCCACCATAATTCTAATGGTATATCGTAAGTGTAGATTACTTAATCTTTTATTGATTATTAGTGTCACCATTCCCCTTCTATGGTCTTTCATTGTGTTTGGTTTGTCTCTAATATTATATCTGAAGATGTGTCCTTGAAAGGATAAGTCGAATTATACTATTATTATTCATTCTTTCTTCAATATAGAAATCTTACTAGAAATTTTCAATATTTTGTTTATTTTCTACCGAAATCTTTTCTTCTATCCATCGCTAATAATGGTAAATTAGATTTTGAAAGAATACCTTTATATTTTAGAAGTATATATAGATACGGCAAAAATTTATTTGCACATAATATTTAGGGTGTGTTTGGTATGAAGGAAAACATTTTCTGGAAAATGTTTTTCAATTTTCCCATGTTTGGTTGGCTTAAATGTTTTGGAAAACATTTTCCTTATCAATTCATTTTCCTCCAATTGGAGGAAAATGTTTTCCTTATCAAAAGAAGGGAAAACATTTTCCAAAGCTCCTTCTCAACCATTCTCACCCTCACCAACCCACCCCACCCCCTCTCCAAAAAACAGTTTTTTTTAGAAAAATTTCAGTTTTTCCGTTACCATCCACCCTACTACCCCTCCACCCCACCCCGCAAAAAAAAATTTCTTTTACCTTAATTTTTTTCTATAATTTTAAATTTCTTTTTTCTTATTTTTCTGCAACACCCACCACACCCCCCTACCCCCTCCCCCTCCCCCCGCACAAAAAAATTACTTTTTTTTTGTAATTTAAATTTTTATTTTTTTTCGATTTACTGCCCCCACCCCGCCAGCCCCCAGCCCCCCCCCCCCCCCGAAAAAATTTTAAAATATATTTTTCAGTTTTTAATTTTATTATTTATCATTTAAAGGCTCAATATTTTACAAGTTCCAAAATTATGAGTTCGGAAGTTTACGGGTTTAGAAATTATAAATTTACCGATTCGAAAATACGCGATTTTTGCGTTAAAAAGTAAAGCATCACATTAGTTCCTTTAGATTGTGTCAATTTTTAGAGACTTCGGGAAGGGGAGGGGTGGGGGAGGTGGGAGGGGGAGGGGTAGGAGAGTTGCAAAAAAAATATTTTTCTAAAAAAACTATTGTTTACTCTCTAACCAAACATAGAAAATATTTTCCGGAAAATGTTTTCCACTTACCAACCAAACAAGAGAAA
This sequence comes from Nicotiana noctiflora, assembly GCA_032618575.1. Taxonomy (NCBI): domain Eukaryota; kingdom Viridiplantae; phylum Streptophyta; class Magnoliopsida; order Solanales; family Solanaceae; genus Nicotiana; species Nicotiana noctiflora. Next base: position 35,658 of record JASVEL010009937.1, read on the forward strand.
ATAAGTGATAAAATCACTCATTTTGAAAACATTTTCTAGGAAAACATTTTCCATGGAAAACATTTTCCTTCGTACCAAACACACCCTTAAACCGGAGCAAATGAATGTATGAAATATCCGGTATATAATTTATTTTTAACTTAACTATATATGGTTAAGTGATATGCACCTGCACTTTAAATTATAAATATCATGGTTAAACTATTTGATCTTATGTAAACATCGAATGTTATATACGTATAAATACTCTATACGCTTTCTTTTGTCTTCCAAAAATTGGTCACTATAGGGGTGTTCATAAAAATTCGAATGACCGAACCAAACCAAACCGACCAAAAAAATGATACGTTTTGGTTGGGTTTGATTTTGATTTTGAATTTTAAAAAACCGATCAAATGTGGTTTGGTTTTGGTTTTAATAAAAAAATAACCGAAAAAACTGAACCAAACCGACTATAGGAGTAGCTATTTCAAATTTATTAATATACCTATATATATATATGTATATTTTTATACAAAGTTTCAAAACTTTTAGGTGGAATTTTAATCGTTTTCACTTTTAGTACAATTCTTTACCTTTATATTTATAACTATTTGATTCAATTATCTTCCATATATTTTAGTACACTAGTTTTAGGATACGTGTGTTGCACGTGAAAAAAGCCAACCAACATTTTGCGTTAAAGTTTGATGATTTTATAATTATATATATTAGTAAAAGAATATCTTGTAATGCCAAATTTCACGTAAAATATGTTTGAGGTAGGATTTACACGAATGGCCGAGTTGGTTATAATTCCTATATACGCAAACTACACACGTCTTCCTAATAAAATTTTGCTTAGTAGAAGTAATTATTGATGCGTATCGAGTCTCTTGAAATACGTTTTTTATTTATTTATAAATCTTATGATTACAATATTAATTTTGTAATGTTTCCAAATTTACTATGAAAATATTGCATACGTAGTACCTACAGTAACTATGAATATTAATTAGGATAAGCTAATTTATATTAACAGAAAATTACGAACTTACAGACAATAGTTATATACAATGAACGTTCTGAGTTTACAATCCTATGTTTTATCAGATTAGGAAAAAAGGATTACTGCTATTGACTAATTTATATTTCAAAAGTTCTTCCTAAATAGGAATTTTCTTGTATATTGTGTTAATTAATTAACTGAAAACATCCTTGATTCAGCCTGTGGAATCAATTTTTTTTACCAAATAAGTATATATATATATATATATATATATATATATATATATATATATATATATATATATATATATATATATATATATATAAACAAAAATTATGCTTCTATTGGAGACCTAAAAGTACAATCTGATCCCTTAAACAGCATCAAAAGGGTTTGTAAATATGGTAGCTAGGCCTCTTAAATTTTAATATTAAATCCCAATAAAGGGTTTGTAAATATAGTAGGCCTCTTAAATTTTGATATTAAATTCCAATTCGGACTCTCAAAGTATGTGTAAATATTGTAGGTCTCTCAAAATATGATATTAGATCCGAATTCGGACTCTTAAAATATGTGACGCAATATTGGCTTTAAAGTGTTAATTTGCTTGGGTTTTACAAATAAAGAAAGATTTTACCTATAGTAAAATCTTATTTGATTTCTAGTGTCCAAAATTTTAGTACTTCCTTCGTAGATGAAATAAGGGAAGATTCGATAAACCAAATTTTAGTTGTTTTTAAAGTTCTTAATTTTAAAGAATTAATTAAATAACTATTTTATCCAATATAAAATCTACTTTAAAGGGGTAAAAAACGAACGATATTTTGCTAAGGGTCTTCGCGCTTTTAATACAACACTAGTTTCTATATACGTGTCTCGCACGTAAGTTCTTAAAACTGAGAAAAAAAAAAAGATGAAAAAATAAAAAATAATGTAAGAGATCTGTAGATATTAGATGCCTACAACAATAAATGTGACTAATTCTTGTTTTGAAAGAAAGAGTTAATTTTATCCGCTTATGAAGATATCAAAGACGTTACTGTATGTTCGATATTTTCTTATCAGTATTTAGTGCAGGGACACATTAATTTTTTTCATATATAAAAACTAGTCATCTTTAAAAGAATAAGAATATAATACTATACAACTGGATTCTTTTTTCTCCATTAAGATGCATACATAAAATTAATCTTTAAAAGAGAATTTATGTGATCAAGAAAATTAAATTACCTCGAAAAGGATTGTTGTTTATGTTAGGAACCGGTGGCACTAAACACTTCTGCACAGCGGAAAAATAAATGATCAACGAAAAATAAATGACACAAAGAATTTAACGTGGTTCACCTAAAACGTTTAGGCTACGTCCACAAACCCGGCACCAACTTCCACAAAAACTTTTAGTAGACTTACAAAGAGACTTCTCCAATAGTTTGGAGGTACAACAATTTCCGAGCTCTACCCAAAATAGTGGCGCACACAAAAGTGTTTCCCGAAAATACCCGACTAGTATTTTACTCACTATTTTGTCACTCCTCCTTTAAAAAAACTTCCTAAAGAAAAACAAACTCTCTCTTTCTCTCTAACTCTTATACTTGAGTTATTGAATGTTTTTGGTGTGTTTAAAACAATGAGATGAGGGGGTATTTATAGTTTTGAGATAGGGACCAAAAGTGCAAATCTCACCTATCAAGAAGGATTAATTTGCAATATTCCCATCTCACCTACCATCTATTGATGTCATTGCTTACATCAATAATCAAGTTGGAGGAAGCTTCTAACAATTCTCCCCCTTCCGACTACTTGGAGAGTCTCCTATCCCTGCAGCTTCTCTGCAGAACTCAAATTTACCTTTGGTAGAGTTTTGGTCAACATGTCTGATCCGTTTTCATCTGTATGGATCTTTTCAAGCCGCAACATCTTCTTCTCTAACACATCCCTGATCCAATTATATCTAATATCAATATGCTTGGATCTGGAATGGAATGAGGCATTCTTCGCAAGGTGGATAGCACTTTGACTATCACAAAATAGCTGGTAACCGTCTTGCGAAAATCCAAGTTCAGTTAATAACTTCTTCATCCACAACATTTCTTTGCAAGCCTCCGTTGTTGCAATAAATTCAGCTTCAATAGTTGATAATGCAACACATTTTTGCAACTTTGATTGCCATGACACAGCTCCCCCTGAAAAGTTAATCAAGTATCCTGAAGTTGATTTTCTAGAATCAACATCTCCGGCCATATCTGCATCAGTATAGCCAACCAACACAGGGTTGTCTTCTCCAAAACACAAGCATAGTTTGGAGGTTCCTCGAAGATACTTGAGAATCCACTTAACAGCATCCCAATGTTCCTTTCCTAGATTAGAAAGAAATCTATTTACCACTCCTACAGCGTGAGCGATATCTGGCCGTGTACAAATCATGGCATACATCAAACTTCCTACTGCTGAAGCATATGGAATCCGCTCCATCTTTCTTCTCTCATCATCTGTTGACGGGCTTTGATTGGTGCTCAATCTAAAGTGGTTAGCAAGAGGACAACTAACTGCTTTAGTTTTCTCCATGTTGAACCGTTGAAGTACCTTCTCGATGTACTTCTCCTGAGACAACCATAACTTCTTGGCTTCTCGGTCTCGCATAATCCTCATCCCAAGGATCTGTTTTGCTGGCCCTAAGTCTTTCATGGCGAAGAACTTGCTTAGTTGCTCTTTCAAGCTATTAATTCTGGAAACATTTCGGCCAACAATCAACATATCATCCACATAGAGCAATAGGATGATAAAATCATCGTCAGAAAACTTCTGAACGAACACACAATGGTCTGAAGTTGTCTTCTTGTAGCCTTGTTGCCCCATCACCGACTCGAACTTCTTGTACCACTGCCTTGGTGCCTGTTTTAAGCCATATAGGTTTTTCCTCAATCTACAAACGCAGTCCTCTTTCCCCTTTTGCTGGAAACCGTCCGGTTGCTCCATGTATATCTCCTCTTCCAAATCACCATGTAGGAAGGCGGTTTTCACATCCATCTGCTCAACCTCCAGGTTGAGGCTTGCTACTAATCCCAGCACCGTGCGTATTGAGGTCATTTTCACAACTGGTGAGAATATTTTATCAAAGTCTATACCTTTCCTTTGATTGAAACCTTTGACGACCAATCTTGCTTTGAATCTCGGACAGGAATTGTGTTCATCATGCTTGATCTTGAACACCCACTTATTCTTCAAAGCTCTCTTGCCTTTCGACAACTTCACCATGTCAAACGTCTTGTTCTCATGCAAAGACTTCATCTCGTCTTACATGGCTTCTATCCACTTCTCCTTATGTTAATCATTAACAACTTCTTCAAAGCTATCAGGTTCTCCCCCGTCAGTGAGTAACACATACTTATGTGGAGGATATCTGGTAGACTGTTGCACAATTCTTCCAGATCTTGTGTGATAAGGAGGGTTGTTGAGGATTGCTGGTTGAGGTTGATCATCCTCGTCTGCATCATCATCACCATTATCCTCGTTACCTTCAGCATCTGCTGGTTCATCTTCATTTGGAAGATCAGGGGCTTCAGGTTGATTATCCTGAACATCGTCTCCAACTTGTCTCGGCACCATTGTTGGAAGCAACTCAAACTCAGCAGAATCATCAGTGGACTTCTCTACTTTGTTGGACTTCTCTACTTTGTCAATGTCTTCAATTGTTTGGTCCTCAACGAACACAACATCTCGACTCTTGACGAGCTTCTTCTGCACCGGATCATAGAACTTATAGCCAAGCATGTCTTGACCATAGCCGATGAATACACACTCCCTTGTCTCGACATCAAGTTTGCTCCTTTCATCCTTCGGAACATGGACATAGGCTTTGCAGCCAAATACCCGCAATTGATCATAAGAGATATCTCTTCCTGACCAAATCTTTTCTGGAGCCTCGTACTGAAGAGGGACACGGGGTGAATGGTTTAGCACATAGGCTGCTGTAACTAGTGCTTCACCCCAGAAAGCCTTTGGTAACTTTGAATGTGAGAGTAAACATCTGGTTCTCTCGATCAAAGTTCTGTTCATCCTCTCAGCCAAGCCATTCAACCGTGGAGTTTTAGGAGGCGTGAACTGATGTCTAATACCATGCTCTTTACAGTAAGCATCAAATTGACCCTGGTATTCACCGCCATTGTCTGTCCGGATGCACTTCAACTTCTTACCAGTCTCTCTTTCCACCAAGGTCAGAAATTGTTTGAAACTTGAAACACTTGATCCTTGGTCTTCAGCGTGTATACCCATGTCTTTCGTGAATGATCATCAATAAAGGTCACGAAATATCGGGCACCACCGAGGGACTTCTTGAAAGGCCCGCATACATCTGAGTGTACCAGATCCAACACGTCTTGCTTTCTGGAAGGTGGGAATCTTTTGAATGAAACTCTATTTTGTTTCCCAGCTAAACAGTCAGCACACTTCTTCAACTGGATCTGGTTTAGACCTGGTAAGGCGTTCTTCTTCACCAAACGCGCCATTGACTTTTCACTCATGTGGCCAAGACGTCTATGCCACAACTTGGTAGTGCTATCATTCTCCGCAACATTTATAACTTGTTGGGAGATGCTTGCTTGGGTCACGTACAACTTTTACTGCTTCGTGCCCCGCGCCACCACCAATGAGCCTTTCGTGAGCTTCCATTGGCCATTATGAAAGGTATTGCTGTAACCTTCCTCATCAAGCTTGCCTACGGAGATCAGATTCAGGCGCATATCTGGAACATGCCTGATATCTCTTAAAAGTAGCTTCAACTCATTCATGGTCTCTAGGCAAACATCTCCTTTGCCTACAACTGTTGAGAAATTGGCATTTCTCATCTTTACACGACCGAAGTCTCCACGTGTGTAAGATGAGAAGAGTTCTCTCCGTGGCGTTGCATGAATGGTAGCTCCACTATCAATCACCCATGTCGTCTCTTGGGTTGTCAGATTGATAATGTCGTCATCGTAGACAATGTTAAACTCACCAAATGAGTTCGCTTCATCATCACTGCTTTCTTCGGATTTCTCCTTTTTGCATTTGTTCTTCTTCTGGTCATTCTGGAACTGTCGGCAAAATCTTTTGATATGGCCCTTCTTTTTGCGGTAATGGCACTCAACATGTGCAAATTTGTTGGATCTACCTCTGCTCTTATCTCTGTTACTCTGGCCCTTGTTTTGGCTTCTCCCCCTGGTCGTAACAGCCAACACCTCTGATGAAGAAGATGATCCTTGTGATCGGCGTCTCATTTATTCATTTAGAATGCCACTCTTGACTGTCTCCATGTTTACCACACCGTTGGGTGCGGAATTGGTGATTGAAACCTTCAAGGTTTCCCATGACTCTAGGAGTGTTGCCAGCACCATAAGAGCAAGTACCTCGTCATCGAACTTTATGCCCATTTCCGACAACTGGTCGACAATCCCTTGTATTTCATTAAGGTGATCTGCCACAATTGTCCCTTCTACATATTTTACTTGCATTAATTTTGTCAAGTAAAATAATTTGTTGTTACCTGTTTTAGAGGCATACAACTCCTCGAGCTTGTTCCATAACGACCTTGCATGTGTCACACCAGAAATATGGTTGTACACGTTGTCTTCAACAAATTGCCGTATGTAGCCGCACACTTGGTTGTGCTCAAATTCCCAATCCTCGTCTGACTTGTCTTCAGGTTTCTGAGCACTGAACACCGGCAGGTGCATCTTCGTCACGAACAGGAGATCCTTCATCTTGTTTCTCCATAAGTGGTAATTTGTGCCGTTCAGGTTGACCATCTTGCTTGTCCTTGCCTCCATATTCCCGACGGTGAATAGTATCTGTAGGTATGAATAGTGCCCGTATGGATGAATAGTCCGTACGTATAAATAGTACCGTACGTATGAATAGTATTCTAACAAAAGCTCTGATACCACTTGTTAGGAACCGGTGGCACTAAACACTTCTGCACAGCGGAAAAATAAATGATCAACAAAAAATAAATGACACAAAGAATTTAACGTGGTTCACCTAAAACGTTTAGGCTACGTCCACAAACCCGGCACCAACTTCCACTAAAACTTTTAGTAGGCTTACAAAGAGAGACTTCTCCAATAGTTTGGAGGTACAATAATTTCCCGAGCTCTACCCAAAATAGTGGCGCACACAAAAGTGTTTCCCGAAAATACCCGACTAGTATTTTACTCACTATTTTATCACTCCCCTTTAGAAAAACTTCCTAAAGAAAAACAAACTCTCTCTTTCTCTCTAACTCTTATACTTGAGTTATTGAATGTTTTTGGTGTGTTTAAAACAATGAGATGAGGGGGTATTTATAGTTTTGAGATAGGGACCAAAAGTGCAAATCTCACCTATCAAGAAGGATCAATTTGCAATATTCCCATCTCACCTACCATCTATTGATGTCATTGCTTACATCAATAATCAAGTTGGAGGAAGATTCTAAAAATTCTCCCCCTTCCGACTACTTGGAGAGTCTCCTATCCCTGCAGCTTCTCTGCAGAACTCAAATTTACCCTTTGGTACAGTTTTGGTCAACATGTCTGATCCGTTTTCACCCACAATCCCAAAAAAATAGCCCTTATTGCCCCGCTCAAAAAGCACCACATAATTATACAAAGAAAAACACCCATTTCAAAAAAACTCGAACAAAACCCTAGTCCTCATAACCCAAATACAACAATTATAAATTATTATGCGCGTAAAAATAAAAATAAAAACTAAAAATAGCAAGAATGAAAGGATACAACAAAAGCAAGATGGCATGCTGGCATAACGTATTCTCAATTGAAATAGATAGATGTAATTAATTTTACAGATACAATTCTTGTAATAAAAAAATTAGATTAATTAACACATAAAAGAACTATATTTTGTGCGAGCCGCAAATAACGTAAAATTTTTATGACTATAGGAGTTCAAGATTACGTAGGAACATATTGTTGTCCAAAAAGAAGAAGGCTACTATACGTCGCATCTATTGTCCAAGAAGAAGTAGACTACTATCCTTTAAACCAAACGTAGTGACGTGAGGACTAATCCAAAACGATAAAATCTCAAAGAATTTGATGCAAAAATAACTTTGTAGGCTCGAACGTATGTGTTCTTTAAATTGGAAAAGAATGCTAACCTTATGTGATTTACAATTATATCCTTAAATTATATTAATAATTAAAGTTAAAAAAAATCGATCGATTTTTCGGGATATTTTAGTCGTTCAATATTTAGCATAAATTATTTGTGCTTTTATAATAATATAGATATAGATAGATAATAGATTGGGCATTGGATTTGATAGTGACATTGAAAATGTGGTCGTCGGTTATGTGTTTGGTAGTGTATGTCTTATATTTAAGAAACCGATAAATAATCGAAAATATCGAAAAATCGAGAAAACCCGACACAAACCGAATTAAAAAAAACCCAACTTAATTGGTTTTGTTTGGTTCTAATATTTAAAAAACTGACTTACTTAATTCGATTATATTTTAGAGAAAAATCGATCCAAACCGAATCATGAACACTCGTATTGATCACTAATTATGGCAAACAACTAAAGAAGTTTCCCTTTCTTTTCCCATTTCCCTTGTTTTTTCTTGTCTTCAAAACGTTTTGTTTTGTTTTAATTTGTTTTGTTTGTCTAAAGAAAAAAAAAGATGACTTTTCATGAAAATGTGTGTCTCATCATGTTTGGCAGTCAATTCCAAATTAAGGCATTGGCCCTCTCCAAAAGGATTGATTAAAGACTCATAAATCTTCTTCTACTAACTTGGGTCAAAAAAGCAATCCCTCCAAGTTAGGCTTTACACAAAAAGGACCTGCTACTACATTCTTTTTCATAGCGATGGTGTTTAGATCAATATTTGCGCACGTCAATTAATCTATTAAGTACTGCATGTTAAGTTATACTCACACTAATATTGAATAATTCTACCCATTAAACCTTGAATATATATTTTGGAAGAATTTTATTTTACTTAATTTAGCGAAATGTTTGCATCCGAAAATGAGTTAAAGTTTGCAAATAAGAGGGTAACCATCAACAGCAGGAGATGAAGAAAGTAAATAGAGGAACATTTTTAGTCAGATAGAACTCTACGAGTATACATAAGCGAATCCATAATTTATATCAACCAGATTTAATTTTTAAATTGTTGTTACTGAAACTCATTACACTTTAAAAATTATGGGTTCAAATCATGAAATCTTTTGAAATTTTAGTGATATTTTACATATAATATTTAGTCTTAATGTAAAAAACGTTGAGTTCAGTTGAACGCATAAATCTACGGTACATACGCCCATACGGATATAGATAATAGGATGAAGTTACTACTATTAGGTTGGATCTTATATTCCATAATTATCAAAAACTAAATCATTCATAGAGTATATGCTACATTGCAACTATTAGGTTGGATCTTATATCATTCATAGAGTACATACTACTTATTACCTTCTTTTTGGATGGGACAAACTGCCTAATAGTTTTGCGTAATTACATTTGTTAAAATTTTTTTGATTCGTTTAAAAAAGAATGATTTTTTTTAATTTAGTAATAATTTAGCTTAAACTTATTATTCCATTTTTAATGCGAAGCTTTTATAACCACACAAATAATCTATGCCTCTTTTTGACTTGTTTAGGACTACAAATTCCAAGACTCTCATTTTTTTTTTTTCTCTCGTGAATCATGCCTAATCAAATAATGGAGGAAGTAATAGAAATTAGTATCTTATTAATTTTATATTGTTGTAAAACATATATATCCTTGACTCTCCAATAATTTCTTATTAAAATAGTTAGGAGAAGGATGTGAAAGTGAATCAAGAGGTAGGCTCAAGTTGAAAAAACAAAACAACCTAGCTGAACCTATGAATTAATAGGGGACAAAACGTGAACTTTTAATACTCAAAAGCTTTCTAGAAATGCTTTAAATGTTACGTAACTATCGATAAAAATAATGAAGCTAAACATAATATCGTAAATCATAAAACAAAAAATTAGTGTAACGAAACGAAATCTAAGGAGAAATTCGTAAAATTATACAAAAAAATAAATGGATAGAGAACACCAAAAAGCAGAAAAAGAGTCCAAAAATGATAAATTTGGTTTGAAATCTGAGTAAAACATATCACGGGAAATTTGGTTAGTTTCTTTATCCCGCCACCGGCCATCTCGTCCCCCACCCCAAAGTAGAAATAACCGCCTAATTAAATATGTATAATTATTAGTAGTTCAGAACTTATTCATTACTCTCTCTACTTCATTGATCAATTTATTTTAACCACGCTTATTAAGAATATACTAAATTTTATATAAAAATATTTATTATAATTAAATTATTTTTAATTAAATATTTAATGTAATGCGTAAAAAAATTTAGGGATATGTACATAGAGGTTATTTTGTAAAAACAAATTAAGTTATTTTTTGATTACATAACTGGACACTTATTTTGAACCAAAATAAAAAAAAAATAATCACTTATTATGAACCGAAAGACATAGTATTTGAAGTCATCGTTGTATAGTCCAGAATTCATTAGGTTAAAGTTATGACTCCGCCCCTATTTAACAATACTTTAATTTCTTGATCTATTATCATTAGTTGCATTCTCCATTGTTTCGCTTTTCGACTTAATATCCATTTCGTAGACCCTATATATACTAGATTTAGTAATTATGATGCATGCTTCATCTTTTATGATCACGTTAATTTCATGTCAAATTTCTTTCAATGTTTTGATTTGATAATATTAAAAAGTTTAACTACCAAAATTAATTTTGAGATCAAAATGGGATGCTTCACTTCATAAATTCAAGAAAATATATATATTCAATTCGATTATCTGGTTTTGAAACTAGAGAGGAGTACAACAACGGTAGAAGTGGTTAAAGTTATTCCGTTCGTGTCGTTGTTTAATGTTTAATTAACCTAATAGACAAATTAAAATTACAAAATAAAAGGACCAAAATGACAAAATCTACATTACTTGTTTTGGGATGTGACCAGAAAAGAAATCTTCCTTCTAAATGTTCCAACTTTGTGAGACCAAAGGGTTTTAAATAATTAAAACCAAAAAAGTATTTAATTTATATATAATGATTGTGCAGAGAATTTAACATTATCAGTATCATTAAATTTGGTATAGCAAATTATCTGCTTTATCTTTAAGTAATTAGTTTACTTATTACAAACACGTATTTATAGTTATTTTTAGGTGATTTGTAGTATAATTAAACGGTAACTTCTAACTGAAAAAGAAAGTATTAAAATAAACGGAAAGAACAAACCAAAATTGGGGACAGGTCAAATCATGTAGATAGGATCGGATGCTAATAAATGGACTGATACAAGAAATAATGAGTGGATATATTCAACAAAGCATATATGGCCATGGGGCCAGGTGTCTAGAGAGGGTCTCTTCTTGAGACTCTTCCATCTCAGCTTACGTCCAAAGGCAACTCGACAAATAAACGCCTTAGAAAAAGTCATTTGGAGTCGTTTTCTTTTCTTTGATAAAACTGTTGGAACGTACGAACAAAGTTTCTGATAGTTAAATTCAAAGTTTATATATAAAATATAGAGATTTCTTAATAACATACCGCCTCTAGAAAAAGATATGCAAGTTTGACCTAAAACGAAAAATATCACACCGTATTAAAAGTATATGCGGGCTGGTTGAGGCGGACAACGGAAGAATAGTGCGACATTGGGTTTGCTTACCCTTACCAGCTTAGAGACAACAAGAAGAAGCTAGTTGTAGGTTTCGATTGCCATAAATATTCAAACAATATGGGTGGCACACAGTGAATCCGGGGGATGGGTGCCATAAATACTAGCATGTTTTCAAGACTTGGTGTCACAAATGTATGAGCAACTAATCAAATTGTATTAGAGCTTTAGGTTCTCGTAAGTCTCACAAATTATGAGCAGGCCTAATAGAGTTTTGTGGATCAATGCAGAGGGATTTGTACCTATTTTGAGAGGTTATAGGGTGTTAAGAAACTACTTTTTCTTCATCTCCTATCACGTAGTTGATGTTGTGCTAAGTGTCCTTCTCTTTCTCTCACCAATGGTGAGAACGCACGTGGAAGATGTACCCGACCATGGAGGAGTTGCTCCCCCTGTTGCTAGATACCACATTGACTTCAGCAGGGGTGTTAGTGTTGTCTTCCCGTTCAGGGATATAAACTGTGTATTGCAACGCTTCACACGTTGTCTTGGGTTGTATATTCATGCAAGAAGGGTGAGTTATTGCATATGTTCCCATCAATTGAGCACTGAGACCCACGAAAAGAATTACTCTATGCACGATTTGGAGTTCGTTGCGATAACGCAAGCTATCAAGATCTGGAGGCATTATCTTTATGGGGTGTGTTGTGAGGTTTACACCGATCATCGCAGCTTGCAGCATTTTTTCAAGTAGAGGGATCTCACTTTAAGGCGGTGCAAGTGGATTGATTTGCTAAATAATTATGATATTATCATTATTTATCATCT